>CAVLJG010000001.1:84595254-84612963 GCA_963669975.1 Acanthoscelides obtectus | reverse complement strand
TGACGAATCGACGTCCCTGGACTCTCGGCTACATTTTCGCGAACTGCTCCGACATTTTCTTCTGAACAACCGCTGGGAGCTCGTCTCGTATGTTTCACATCATTAACAGAACCAGAACTTTCAAATTTTTGGATTATTCTTTTCACAGTGGATGGGGTAGAAATATTAGTTCGACCGAATATTAGCTGCACTTTTCGAATCGTGGCAATTAAACCTTCACCACTTTGGTAATAATTTTCAACAATTAGAGTACCCTGTTCTATTTTGTAGTGATTCAGTCTCATAAACTCCCTCCTGTCTACTATCGATCTATCATGTCACAATCAATTCATCCTGATGACATTCGCAGAGCGACGAATCTTGTTCCTGAAGTAAGAAATGCTCTCCATGAATTTCGCAATGAGCAATGGAACGACTTTATGGCGGAGATGCTTGACTCAAGTACTCCTCTCTGGAAAGTGGCGAAGTCGCTCAAAAACGAAAAACGAAAACAACTCGCGCACATCCACGGTCCTGGGGTCGTAGTCTTCAGGATAGAGGACAAGGTCGAGGTTTTCGCTGATGCTATGGAACGACAGTTCTCTCCCAACTATGATCTTGATAAAACGGTGGCTAATCAAAATTAATTACTCGAAACGCAGGCTATCTATTGTACGCCCCGCCTGAGGTTTCAGTGAATGGAGCTCGTATACCATGGGGAAATTCTCGGTGTCACTCTTGACAGGGGACCTTACAGAATCACACTGAAGCATTGAAAAGTAAATTCCAAATTACGTTTCGGCAACTCTACCCTTTACTATGTAGAACCTCAAAATTAAGTTTGGTTAACAAGGTTCGGCTATACAAGATGGTTATCAGACCAGCAACCACTTACGCATGTGCAGCATGGTGTTTTTTTGCCAAAACGCATACGCGTAATCTGCAGGTTTTGCAGAACATAACCTTACGAACCATCACTAACGCACCATGGTCTGTCTCCAACGAGGCATCTCTAACAGGCGCACTTCAACCTCTTTCCTCTTCCCCCTTCCTTCCTTTCCTTCTTCTTCCTTTCCTTCTCCCTGACTTCGTCCGGTATCTGGGCAACCAGACCTGACAGACCTACTGACCTACGATACTTTAACAAAGAGCGAAGGTCCCACGGACCGCTCTGATGGACAATGAAGATTGGTAGTCACAATCATTATGCCATTATGACTGCCAAAATGGTGGTTTTCATGCTGATAGTACTGCTTGATAGTCTGGCTAAATATTACACTGACGTTCTGGCCACCCCCAACCTCTCTCAAAGTACTTTGAAAACATCACTAAGCAAACAGCAAATTTCGGAATCCATGTTCAATTGAACTTTTTCCGTTCAGAACATAACCATTAAATTTTTTGAAAACATTCAGAAACGCAATTTACTGCAAGATCGAAAAATTGAAATGTGACAACTAACATTGTGTTGAAATGAGTCACTGTATCTCGAAATATGTAACGAGCAGGATTCACTTCTTCCCAAATCCGCGATGGGTCATACGTTTCCTGAGTTTCGAAAGTTTTTTGACTGGGGCTCCTAAAAGAGAATAATAAACAGCATGATTATCGAGATGTTCCGCCTCTGCTGAGCTCATTCCTAACTCAATGTATGCAAAATCCCAATGGTAGATGTCGCACAAGCTTGTAGAGTTTCAGAATGCCTATAGAGAGTGTCATTTTCAAGGCAGGGTCACTAAGAGACAACTACCTGGTGATTTACTTATAATAACTTAAGTTTCTCCTTTAACGTACATAGCGGGGAATAACATAGTACTAGGGACAATAAGAGATAAATGTAATTGTAAGAGAGACAGAAGTGGAACTCCGGTGTAATTATATGGTAAATTTAGATTAGAGTCGTAGAGAAAGAGATGTCGGGGGAGCGGGGTATATGAAGAGCCTTCTCTCGGATTTATCTCGTGCTAGTAGAAGCCGGTTTAGTGTATTGGCAAGGCAACGCAGTTTCGCGTTAGCGTTTCTTTAACTCCCGTTCTTGGCAGTGGAAACTCTCTACCATATAAACTGTTTGCCGTCGCAGTTGGAGTGAAACAGTTACCCTCACACATACTGGCCAACGCAATTTAGAGAGTGTAACCTTCTGATGTAATACCTACCAGGAGGGTGCCGGTTGGGGCTCGGCATTAACAACACCATCACTCTTTTTATCGTATCGAGGATAAATGTGCACCGAAGCATTACTTTCACCTTTCGCTTCAAATTCTTAAAAATGATGGAGTATACAACTAATGGAAAACGGGCCTGATTCCGTTTGAATTTGAACATTGTAGACGAGTCGTAAATCGCAGAAACCTTGGCATCGTCATGAATTAACATATTGTACCAGATGATAGCCAATTTAAAGCTATCTTCGCCCAAAAAAATGAGATATCCTAACGTCATCTATATGAATTTGTCACAGCTGTTTCTCTGTTTACCATATATGCTTGAAAAGGTTAGTGTCTAGCAAGGATGCAGGGGTCATACAGCGCCATCTATGATACATTAGCCGTTTCAAAGTATACATAGTAAACTATGCAAAGATCTGTGACATTCTCATATAGATTTCGCCCACGGTATGTAACTTTATCTCTTTTTGGAAGCGGGAATAACAGCACTAAGTTGAGTAGCTTAAGATAGATTTCGTTAATTAATGCCATCATCCAAGAGTTTCATCTCCAAGTACGAATTTAAATTTGTGAGAAAGTATTCTTTGCTAAGAGAAAAACCTAGGACATGATATTATTTTGACGAAAATGGACAAACTCACACGCTTACACTCAAACGTCAAAACAGACGTAAAAAGCTGGTAGAAAAAAGAACCCAACAAGCAAAGTGGTGCTATAAGTTTTTGGTATAGGACTGTTCAGTCAGGCCCCTTTTCTTGTTACCTGAACACCAAAGTGTTGCGTGGAACGCACTTTGCTTTCCGCAGCATATTTTCTTCTAAAATGTGTTTAAAACATTCTTGAAGCAAAGTTATAAATCATCTTATAGGACAAATTTTTAAGCTGTTGCATGAACTTTTATACGACTATTTTATACGGCATATTGTGCGGTAGTCAAAATAGTTGTGATGTGGCATTTATGGTAACATTTAGACAAAAACCCCGAGCGTTGTTGTTTTAGTGTGCAAAATTACTACTTTAGCAAGAAATTTCTCCCAACAGAAGCACTTATACAACTATCGTTAGTAACCGTACATCGGCAAAAATATCACAACTTTGATAGTACAAAATTGCTATGCTCGGCATATATTTGTTGCTAAATATATCGGTATACAACTTCATCACAACCAAACTTTCTACTGTCATCTTTTAGGTTAAATACCACAACCAACATTTTGAGACAAGCAACCCATGACTATTTGTTTTATAGGTTTTATCAATTTCACACAGAAAATATAGATCTGGTTCCAGCTCTGAGTACAAGCATTTGACTGTAAGTATTTAATTTCCAGACATTTGTCAAAACGCTGTGTAACCTCTGCAGATAACACCAAAATACGCTATCGTTTTTAGGAATTGATATCTAGACGTCTTGCAACTGTCACATTTTCCACAAGGCACAGGTTCGCTCACGTTCACCTAACTCAAATAAGCAATCGAGGGGCGACCCATAGGACTGTGCTTAGTTAAAAGGCAGTAAGGTGTAAGAATCAAAATCCAAGAAAATAGAGTTCAAAAATTCTAGATTTATAAACATCTACTATTTAATATTTGTGCTAGCCACTCGTTCTAGCTGTCAACATTGGAGTTGTTTACAGTCATGATGCCACATGCGCAGAACTATTTTTCGCTCCACCCTCACTCCCGTCATGCTCTTGAGAAAAGAAAGGGGTTGCCGTTCAAGGAAGTCAACATATTACTAAATATGTCCACCTTTTTCCCTGGAGGGTCAGGTCCTGTCAAGCAAAAGAGAGATTCTCACAATAAGGAATTCGCAATTAAAGCAGCGGCTATTAGTCTATTTGTAATCATGCCATTATTTCATCAACTACCAGTTTTCCACTTCCCTACACCGATTGTGAGACTGAAACGCAATAAGGTTTTTATCCAACTAACAGAAATTACAACGAAAACTCGTGCACGTTACGTTCTATATACGCGCAACGTGACTGAAAAGCTGCTCTTCCTCTCTCCCTTCCTCTTTCATCGAGCCACAGGGCTGACAATCCATCTACTGTCAGTCTCGCGCACACAAAAGGCGAGCCTTTCATTTCCCTCAGACTATTTTTCGAATCCTGCCCAAAATTGATAGAGATTAATTACGACTAGATACTAGGCATTATCCACGTGTCACTTGATCGCGTTTTTCAGAAACAAAAGAAAAAACAAAAGAGTAACGGGGCCATGGTGAAATTTTTACACGACGGCGATGTTGCAGAAAATCGATATCGGGATGTCAGGTGATGGCGAATGATTTTTTTTATGGATGAATAATAGGGAAGATAAGCTTGTGACTAGGTTTTCACGCAGAACTGAAAACATTTTGTAGTTATTCCTTCTCCCATGAAGGCACGAACATAGAAAAGAGTAACGCCATCGAACTGCATATACAGGGATCTACAGATGCGACTTCGCTTTCCAAAGTACTATTTCACAACTGTACTTGAAGAACAAACGCAATATATTGTGAAGTATCAGCGAAAAAAAATACAAGTGAGATTGAAGTGCACTACGTGCCTTTATAAGGAATTAGTAGTGGTAATAGACATTATTTATTTACTTCCATTATAGATCAATAATATATAGAATGGGTAAATAAATGTTCCACCTACCACAGAAGGACAAAGCCTGTACATGAATCAGATTTTGGAATGTATTAGAAAATCAAAACAAAAAAATTAAAAGAAGCTTGAAAATAATTTACGTCAAATAGGTGTATATGTAGAGTAGAGGATAATAATCATTAAGTAATATTCTATAGGAAATCAATAATATTTTGTCTTCCTATTGAGCGAATCCATTTTGATAAAATTTCTTTTTAAAATTAATTGTATTTCTAAATTGTTTTATGTTTTTGGATACGTGTTCATATAATTTTGGAGCCAGATACAGTAATGATCGGTTCATTATTGCCTTATGTTGATTAGAGACAATTGTGTGATTTTGTCACGCTCACTGGAAACCTTGTGATAATAGCTGATAGTATGTAAAACATGAAGTTGCTGGATTTCAAATAATTTTGTTTCGTTATAGAAATAATTCATTTGTTGAATATAATTTTGGTTTTCGAAACATAGTTTTTAAAAGAGTTCTCTGTAAAGATTCTGTGTCATTTAAATATGCTGGTCGTATTGTATCCAGCGTTAATATACATACCAAATATTGCTAATACCATGCATTAGGTTGCGGCTCAATTAAGGCATGATATTTAGTACGCATCTAATTCTCCGTCAATTTGCCTGTGAGAAATTTAAATTTGTAAGCAGCAAGTATTATTTTCTTCAAATGTAGGCTGTTAGGTAATTATAAGAAAAATTTTCCGTATAAATGTCCGGTGAATTTTTAAAAACTAGCACTAAAAATTATTTAGGTAAATAATAGTTGTATAGCAATATGCGAATTTGGTAACAAATATATCTAGACAAACTCTAGATAATGGACTAACCGCAATGAGTGCATGTTACGTAGGATGGTGATAATAAATGAGAACAGCGTTGGAGTCACGATAGTTGTTTCCAATGAAATACTTAAATACCTGTTCAATGTCTTATGCCTATCTTATGCCCTAAGAGTCGTTTCCAGCTCCAGCTAATCTTTAAAAAAATAATAATTCGCATACGTTCAGAATATAGCTCAGCTACAACACGTAAAACAGCATATGTCTGGAATATGTTTTTTGTTAACATTTGGGTATGGACATAGGCGTTTAAACAAACATGTCATTTCGGACGACGTCAGATTTCAGTTAGGTTGCATCGACTATCATAATCTGCCTCTCATAGCACACAGCCCTTCGCAGGAGCCACAAAAACATATCTAGTGAGCCACGTCATATCATTCAATAACGCAAACAAAATAACAACTTAGAATAGTGAAAATGTCAAAACTATCCACATTAGTTCATGAGTTATTTGAAGGTATCGCTTGGAGATGGAGTAGCTTCTGATATTCCCGCTGCGGATTTATAGCTTTCATTTACTAACAGATTTTAATAGTTGTGGCATTTTTTTCTGCTCCAAGCCATTGTTTTGTTTTTGTTGACATGGGTAACTAGATATTATATTGTGTCTCCCAAAGGGGTCTCGCAAAGGAAGACAGGTTTAATAATCGATGTAATCAAGCAGAAACCCCACGACATCCCAAAATCCTCCGAATTCCGATGAATAAAAAATATTCTGAATGAATTATTTTTGAACTCTTGCTGTGAAAATGACTTTTGTGGCATAAAATATCAAAAATGTATTTAGATAATTCATTTGATATAACTGTTATGGCTGCATTGCTTTGTCTAGTCCAGTTAAGCATGAAAAACTTTGAAGTTGAACTAATAATTTCATATCTAATAAAGATAGCAGCCTATGGTTTTCACCAGTTGGTGGTATCCTTCACGCACGTTTTCGAAAAAAAATCCAGAAAATCGCGACCTTCTCAATGAGGATCACTTAACAGATGGAAAAGGAAACTGACAAAACCTAACTTCAGTTAGCACTGCCTGATAAAACTATTCTAAATGAGACCAAAGCTGGGAAAATCGGTATATCCAATCAGAAATTACACTACTTTTTCTGTAATCACATTTTTCTATACATTTGAAGCAAATAGCTCTAGGAGAGAGACATCAAAACCCCCGAGCAGTAACTTCTTGTGCGGATGCTGCGAGTGTCCACCCTGTTTTCCTGGGTTCCTAAAAACTCCAACACACCGCCGTCTATCCTTCCACGCATTTCGTTATGATGGGTAGCGTGCTACGTTAAAATTTAGCACAGAAAGTTACTTTAAGTGTTAAGTTCACTTTTGTGCCTTTATGAATTTTTCTCTTTCAAATGAATAACACACCAAAGACGGGAAAACGCGGCTTGCCTTCGGTTCGCAACTTTCCAACGGGTCGCTATAAAACGGCCTTACCCCGTCAGTTGCTTTTTCTCCACACTAAAAGGGTTTTACTGCCACTAATTCTTCGACGATCCTTAGGCAGAATGCCGTCGTCGTTGCGGTGTTATTTACAAATGGCGGCGATAAAAACTACACGCAATTAACTTTACAAAAGTATGAAAAGTTTTACTGCTATTACGTCTGAGCTCGGCGGGGCTTTAGAAGTAGAGTATTCGAATCGAGTTTATAGCGCAGTTTACTTATCCTGTTTGGTTTCTTGAAATGATTTGTTTGCAGGGTGCGGAATGAGCTACGGATGCGTATAAGCTGTCCCACGCAGAACTGCAGTGATCAATCACTCGAAAATTTGACATGAGATAGTTAAGAGAAATTTACGTGATAGATGATGAAATTTTGTCAAAATGGCAGCACTTTCAGTTGTAGCCAACGAATTCAGATTAAGCATGAGCCAGTCAAGGATTTGTGTGTCTCCTTAATCTCTTAGCCTGTAAAGTGGGTCAAAGTGCACTTGACATAAGTCAGTTTTTGATAGTTCTGTCATTAAATTCATAGTTTTAGCACAGCTTAGATAACAATCAGCTATTAAACACTATTGTCTGTGTCAAAAGCGGCCGTTGTTTCTGCAGAGAAAATCGCATGTGACTTGCCCTTGTACAAAAGGTTTTAGTGTTCAGAAGCAGCCGGTGTTGCCACGTATAATGCCAGCAGTCTATATGTTATTTAATATTTCGATATGTGTAGTTTTGAGAATGAATAATAAAAAGGATTATGTTGGTCCAAATGAAGCGACGGATGATTACCTATTTATTAAAAAGCTTCGAAATGAAGTTGTAATGGTGGAAGCATTTACAATAAACGATAAAATATTTACTTTTGTGTGTGTTGCTGTGATATAAGCAGTACACAATACACAAATTTTTTTATTCTTAGCTCATTCTAAAAAAATCATTTAAAAATGTATGTGTAATAAGTACTGCCTGCAATTTTTATAACTTATTATACTAGGTATTTAAGAAACTACCGATCGCTTACTCATTAAGAACTCGCCTCGTATTTAGAAGGAACCTGAGTCGTCAGAAGTGTGAGGTTTGACTGCAGTGTTTTAACAGTATTAAAAGTAGGTTTCTATTTATTGTGAATATGTACTTCCACTAATACGAATTTATTTTAAAACTTTTTCATAAATAAATAGTTATCAAAACTTCGTCGCTTCTTTTTGAAGAAACATATTCCTTTTTATTATTGGTTCACAGAAAGTACACCAGATCATATCGGAATAGTATAATTTTTTCCATCGCAAATAATTGACTTGCGGCCGCTGGCAGGCTACGCAGCAACACCGGCTGCTGCTGAGGACTAAAACCTCTTTTATCGTTATACTAGAGGAATTTACATTCGACATTCTCTGCCAAAATGACAGCCGTTTTTGACACTGACAGGAGAGGTTCATAGCTGATTGTTATCTGAGCTGTGGTTTGAGTACTAGTGCTATTTCTTACATAATTTGCAAAGAGCAGCACAAGCCTCCAGTAAGTATTTTAATTATTTTGATACGACGCTGTCACTTTGGTAGGCATTGGTAGATAAGTTAGCCAAAAGTATGCACTAAAGCAACGGAATTTTTGCGACAACGCAACCATACAGGCTTGGCTTCTAATCTATTCAAATTCGTTCATTGTACCGGAAGTAGATACCAACTTGCTTATTTCAAATGAAGCACACTGTATATTATTCAATTCCTAGATTATACGCGAGATCAAAAATACATTAAATGTTTATCATCCTATTATTAAGTCTAACTGTTTTAAAATATCTCAACTTTACGTAAGATGACCAATGCAGGCCAATAAATTATTACAATTGAAGACGCAAGTGGATACATATGTCATGTAAGGAAAATCATTGTATGGAGAAAATCGACTTTAAACACTTTTATTGAGACTTTTTACTTTATTGATATTTTAAATATTTAATTTAATAAATAAGTTTATTATTATCTTGTTTTTGCAACAAAGTAAACACAGAATGAAAGAATCACTCCTTGAGGTTAGTTTAGTGCAAAAAAACAATTTCTTAGAAGATGTTACATAATATAACACCTTTATCTCCTTGTGACTTCAATTTTTGTTTCTGACATACGATTTGTAACAGTTTCCTTATGGTAGGTCCACTTTAGTATATTCTATTCGACATTTATATGAGAAATAGTATTAATTTTATCAAATAGAAATCAGATTATTTACGATTTCATTGGGATGAATGTGAATTTTATATGAGATGGTCTACAAAATAATAGTTTTCCACATATACGGAAGTCTAAAGTATTAATTTCTTTCAGCTTTATTACCTATTAGGTCTACTCAAGTATACATTTCATAAGTAATAATAAATTTCAAGTCATTTAGTATAAAATCATATGATATAACACATACATCGAAAAATCGTAGTCAGGCTTATTCTAGGTGAATTTTTGAAAATTGATCTCATATTATTATCAGGTCGAGGAGGTGGATAGACGAAAAATTGCTTTTAATTTCTCCTTGGCATTCATTAGAGTGTTATTCCGTTACTCACTTGGTAGATTGTTGTAACGTTTGGCTTATGTATGAAAAGCTCCTCTTATTTAATGATGTAAAGTGGTGGGGTTTAACGAGATATTGACTATTTATCGTTTCGTTCGCGTATAGTTTGAGTTATTTTCAGAGCAGAAAATCTCGCTTATAGACATTGATCCTTCCATTGAATTACACGAGGTGTCCAAAATTTATTTAAGAACAGTCGTTTGTCTTGGTACACCATTTTTTTTCTAGTCCCTTCGAAATCTTAGCATCAATGCCTAAACTTCAAGGAAATAAAGAATGCAGCTGTTAAAAAGCATTCTGTTTGTATATATATAGTCAAATTTCGGAATGTTTTCGACTCCAATACATTCTCTACCGACACGGTCGAAGAACATACATATTAATGCACCCAAAATATCCTAGGTCCATTTCTAGACGTACTCGTTAAAATAATCAGAACTTTCCTTTCGGATCCGGCGTGTAAAGTTGCCAATGGTTGCTGAGGTACCTGGCATTTACATCCCCGCCTGGCGCGGCGCACTCTAAAAACTTTCAAATTAAAACAGGAACGTCTGTATGGCAACTAGAAAAATGCAGATACGAACTTTTAAGTGGTTGAATATCAAGCGAATCTGGAATTAGTGCTCGGCACGCCGCACAGTGGTCCAAAATACTTTTTACTCCCCGACCTCTCCTAAATTGTGTTTAAGGGGTTTAAACATTTTATTTTCCATCAAAATTAATAACAAGCGAAAATAGGTTATTTATTCGATTCCATTTATCTTATATAATAATAAGGTTTAGTGGAGTAACTACATAACAAATACAAAATATATAATACTTGATAATTTCCAATGCTACTTCTTACCTCAGGCTACTAAACTAGGTATAGCTGTGAGAATTATTAATGTATGGGTAATAATTTTGAGCATATATACTATAAAAAAACCATAAGAGGAACAATTAGTTTGAAGAACCTGCATTTAGCTGATTGTGGCTTCCACGAATTGCAATTTTAATAGCATTTTTTAAATTGACTTTTAAAATTATAGATAGAATATGCTTCGAAAAACTTCATCATAAAGTATAGGTAAATGATGTCGTGTTAAGGGAACATTATTTCAAATTAAGATGTTGTATGGGCCGGTATGTTGTACAATTATCATTGCGTAGTAACAGTGGTCGAAGTGATGACCGTTTCTCCAATTTTTTGAAAAATGCTTGTGGACTTATATACAGGGTGTAAACGTTATGATAGTCATTATTTAAATGGGTGATAGAGGAGGTTAAAAGAAGCAAAGAGTTTCAAATAACATGGGGGTCAAAACGGCATTTTTTTAGAGAAAAGCGACTTTAAAGTAAAATAAAATCTGACAACGCCGCAATGCCAGACACAAATTATGACGGAACGCAGTGTAAATAAGGATTGAGTTTGTTATTTTTGACTCTTGGGTATTATTTCATTATTTGATAATGTACTCGTAAAATGCAAATAATTAAAAAAACGGACTTACCACTAACTGTCTCAGCACTTCACCTGGTGCGTGAAATTTTATTGAACGTACTAAAAAAATCCACTTATAAATAGGGAACACAATTTTGATACATAAATTGTTTTTCTTTTTAAAACCCACACTGCACTTTTTGTATGTAAAGAAGGTGTTCAAAATATCGTCCTCCACTTTCCACACAAGCTTCATTATGACCTCCACGAATGGTATGAGGACTTTCTTGGGCTCACGTGTGAGTATTATGGAAATTTAATATCCCCTCTCGCGTAAAAGTACATTCGTCCGCCGCTAGAATGTTTTTAAAAAAATGCGGATTTTCAATGTTTTTGTGCAAAAACGACTGACAGATTGTTAGTCTGCCGGGATAGTCTTCTGGTAACAAGGCCTGCACTCGTTGTACATGGTAGGGATAAAGCAAATTTTCCCGTAGGATTCTATCGACTATGGTATGCGATAGTCCTACGCGGCGGCCTAATTCCCGAGTGCTGATATCTGTATTGATTTCCACGATATTTAAAATTTGTTCCTCCTGCTCTACAGTAACCTGTCTTCCACGAGTGCGAATATTAGTGGACCGAACACTTCCTGTATCTCGAAGTCTTTGGTACACTTGCACAAATGTCCTTCTGACCTAGTGTACCCGTTGGCGATAAATTTGAGCTGCAAGATTTGAATTCTGTGAATCAAGACGACGTACGCGAACAAAAACAAAACAACACAAACCACTGTTACCGTTTGCGATCGACTGCTGGTTCGATAAGAGTGATGATAACCGACGCGCTGTTATCATGTGTGTTTTAAATATTCAATTTATTGAAACTTACTTAGTTACTGACTACAAATTTTGGCTTAACTTAGAAAAACTTAGTGCGATTTATTTGTTAATTACCCAATTTAAAAACGCTATAGATTAGATTATAAAAATTAGTAACATTTGTGGTGATTGTGGTCGATATAAAGCACTTAGAGTTGTAAACTATAAAGCCATTTAGACAAAGATCTTGACTTTTGGACCATGGGTCATATGAACTTTTGACTTGTTTCGACCCCCCCCCCTATTACCCATTTCAGTAATGGCTACCATAACGTTTATACACTGCATATTAACAGGACTTCATATAACAAGTAATGCTCTCTTGTCTGTGTATACCGCTGTGACAAAATATCACAGAACAGTTTTGAAGACTTTGGATGTTCTGCTTAATTTAGTTAGAAAATTGTAATAAACCGCAATCATCTAGATGTCTAAGAATTAACGAATCAACAAGTCTTGTTTTAATATCGCTTGTCAATTAATTCTTGTATCTCCAGAGAGTTTTATATTTGAGATCACATATGCCCAATTTACTTCATGGCCCTCAAAACACAAACCTGTATCTAACATTATTCCTAAATCTTAAATTTCATCCACAATTTCAAGAATGGTTCCACCTGTATTAATTTCTTCCTTACACTTCGGAATTATTAACCTCCTTGCAATCCATAGAAATGTGCACTCCCATCAGATGTTGTAGGTAAAGTATAAAAGCTAAGCATCATAGGATCCAAAACACTGCCGTGTGGAACAACTGATTTACATCTCGTAAAGTAGATATTTTACCGCACATTTTTCAAACATTGCGATCTGTCATTCAAGTAGTTGATGAACCATTGCCCGGCATTGCCAGATAATCCACAGTGTTATTACTTTCTACATGAGTGCCTTATATGTATTGGCTGTGATAAAATAAAATTTCCTACTACTTATGGCTGCTTATAAACCCAAGCTCGTTGAGCTAAAATTAAGTATGGCCTTCACCATGGATGACCGCGAGAATTTTTCACAGGGAGTCCCAAAAACCACGGGGGGGCAAAGCTTGTCAAGAGATCAAATCTAAGAATCCCCAATAATGTAAATATATGAGCATTTTAAGGAGTTTTGGCTCCTATAGTATTGCGACTGGACAAAAATTAACGGGGTGGCTGAAGCATCATAAAATGAAGGGAAATTAAAAAATATAATATCTGGTTTGATACGGCTAGACAATAGAATTTTGGTAGCATCGCTCCCCCAATGGACACATTATCTGCATATTTGGAGCTAGTAATTAACTTATCCATTTTGGCTAGTTTTGTCTCTACTCACTTACTTCTTATATTTGAAAACGCAAAGTTTGTTAAATTTCTCAAATACAACCGTCATCGTCGGTTCACTTAAAACTAACCCAGAATATCATATCGACTGGTACTTTGGGGACTTTTACTCACTGTCATGTCAGGGTAGAAGGAAAACTGATAGGATTGGCTCGCCGATGTGCCCTCAAGGATCCCTGTCCTTAGCTTGTCTTTCTTCCAAGTGTCTTGTCTGGTAGCTCCGTTTTCTCCGTGATAGGATGACACTCGCGACGCCGTTTTCCCTAGAGTTCGATATGTACTCCATTGTCCATTTGACACGACGTCAGGACAAACTGCCTGGACCAAATCCTACAGCGCCCAATGCGTCCGGAGTTTTCAGAAAGTAGTTTCAAATAAACTTTTTTCATAATACTTTGACACAACAAATTTATTGAGGCCGCTTAGTTACAATGACAATATACGAGTAATACATACATATACTAAGTGACATATAAATCCGAACACCCAGTTTAAATGGTTTTATTTTAATAAAATTTTGTATAAGTACTTAATGAAGCATAATAAGTAAATGATAAAAATTTCAAAATGATTGCACTGCTTTAAAGCCCTTTGACCTTTAATAATGTGTGGATGCACCCTGATGTGCTACGCATTCTCCAACGCGCCTAGGCATGCTTCTGATCAGGTGGTCAATGTCCTCCTGTGGTATCTCATTCCAGGCAACCACCAACTCCTCTCGAAGTGCTTCTAGAGTCTGAGGAGGACGTTGCAAATTGAGCAATCTCCTACCCATCATATCCCACACGTGCTCAATTGGGGATAAGTCGGGAGATCTTGGTGGCCATGGTAACAATGTGACATCATTATGTTGAAAGAAGTCTATTGTGACTCTTGCAACATGGGTCGGGCATTATCTTGTTGGAAAGTTGGATCTGCCAGGGTGTCAAGATAGGGTAAAAGATGGGGTTCTAAAACTTCGTGGATATAACGCTGCGCGTTCATGTTACCTCTGATGAAGATTAAAGGTGACCTGGAACCATAAGCTATAGCACCCCAAACCATAACTCCAACAGTGTGATGAACATGTCTTTCAACAAAAAACTGTGGATTCCTCCTTTCACCACGTCGCCTTCTAACCCTGGCACGACCATCGTGCATGCCTAAACAAAATCGAGACTCGTCACTAAAGACAATACTGTTCCATTCCTGATCCCAGAGTGACCGTTGTCTGCACCACTCAAGGCGATTACGTCGGTGTTCTCGAGTTAAAGGGAGGACCCAGTGTGGCCGGTATGAAAACAAGCCAAAACTTCTCATTCGTCGGTAAACACTTCGCATGCCAATAGGTCTTCCGTGTTCTGCAAACCATTCATTTGCAATGGACCTGGTAGTGGAGAAACGGTCCCTTAAGGCCAATAATCTTAGGCGGCGATCTTCACGGTCTGTTGTTCTACGGCGGCGTCCAGTGCCCCTTGCTCTTTGCGTACGGCCTTCTCGAAGCCATGCCTGACAACACCTAACCACAGTGTCTACACTTCTTTGCACTCTAACTGCAATTGCCCGAAAAGAAAGTCCGGCTTCCCGAAGTCCCACTATACGGCCCCTATCAAACTCACTAAGTTGACGAAATCGTACAGGTCTCCGTACTCTAGGCATCGTAACCGATCGTAAAGGATGTCAAGAACCAAAATCCGCCAACGTTGATTCTTTACTGCGGCTGAAATATTCATTTTTAGAGCGTTAGTGAATTAAAAAAAAAACAGTATAGAAACCGGAATGTCCAACTGATAAGGCTGAAAATTGTTTCACTTGTTATTTACAGTAAGATAAATACATTCACCAACTTTTATTAAAATAAAACCATTTAAACTGGGTGTTCGGATTTATATGTCACTTAGTATATTTATGTCCTCGAATGAAAATGCACTCTGGATATTCTTACTGCAGATGGATGCAATTCCAGTGGCGTAACTAGCATATAGGAAATGCGCCAAAATAACTGAAGGCCGTTTTACGTCACACTTGGCAAAATCAAGGCTAGAAAGAGAATGAAGGCTTCTATTTGCTAGTAAAAGGCTCATTTCGAGCAAGATTTTTCAACTACATTCCATACAATTACAGAGGGTAACGAGGGCACTTATGTGTATTGTCGAAGATTCTATTTACCAAGATCTCATCAGCTAAGACTTTCAGCTGCTGATTAAGCTTCACTCTATCCCGTATAGTGGGGAGCCTCATTAGTACGGTAGCTAGTGCGTCGAGCTAGCAGCCCGAGACTCGCGGGTTCGAATCTCCGCCTCACATGTCTAAATCTGTTTATTATATCAGTTACCAGTAGATGGCTCGTGGAGTAGTACAGTTTTGCTACTGTAGGGTCGCCAAGTGTCAAAGGTGGCCTAGTTGCCAAGCTTCTCTACCACTACTACTACTACCTCGTATAGTTCTGCAGATCGATAAAATGAATATTACGCAATAAGCCCCACATCTATTTCCAGCGGCATGAAACCTGAAATTAACTTGTAATTCGCGAATAATCCCATTCGTTACATGGTAACCCCTTCTCCAAAGTCGGGAATGTTATTAATGTTATTGCACACACGCATGTGGATGTGTACACGATGTAGAATTGCGTTTCTGCCGCCTAATGTAAATACATATTAATAAAGCACGAGTCAGCTTCATACCAAGTGGACCAATTTCAGTGTCGGATCGTTCTAGATTGTGATTTGAAACAATGGTTACGATCGGTTACGTTTAGTCGTTAAGAGAAAGCGCTGTACGGATGCGATCTAAATGAACTGAATGAATATAACCAATTAACGTGGTACGAGTATGTTAAAATTCACGTGGTATACGAGGGACGTCTTTTAAATTTTGCATATAGAAACATAGTAGTCCGCACGGATCGAATATCAGTACTGAATCTTCACCTCACTCTTCAGTAAACTTAAATTCAAAGTTTCACAACACTACGTGCAGTGTCCTCACTACAGTGAATTTTTAAGTGTCGCCAAGTCATTAGAAAAATGGAACTCAGTCGAGAATATTTTCGCGCCATAATTTATTACAACTTTCAGAGACAATTATCGCAACAAGAATGTCTTGCTGAGTTACTGTCTGTTTTCGGCAACGAAGCGCCACATCGGTCGAAAATTTCCAGTTGGTATGGATATGGAGAACTCAAACGTAGACGGATGAGTCTTAGCGACGATCCCAGGGTGGGTGCACCAAAAACGGCAGTCACCCAGGAAAACGTCGATGCTGTGCGCAAACTCATCATTGAAGATAGACATGTGACATATCGCGAGACTGAGGCGTCCTTAAAGATCTCAAAGACCTCAATTCAAAATATTTACATGAAGAATTAGGAGTAAGAAAATTAGTTTCTCGTTGGATACCCCACCTGTTGACTGAAGAGCAGAAAGCAGCCAGGGTTAATTGGTGTCAAAGAAAGCTTGATAGTTTCAATTCCGGAAACTCAAAAAATGTGTACAGCGATGTTAGTGGTGACGAATCGTGGATTTACTGATATGAACCAGAAAATAAACGACAGTCGGCTTGTTTGGGTGTTACAAGGTGAAGAAAAGCCAACAAAAGTCATCCGTTCTCGAAGTGTTTCGAAAAAGACGGTCGCGACATTTGTGTCAAAAGCGGGTCATATTGCAACAATTCCTCTTAATGAGCAAAGAACTGTTACTGCGGATTGGTATACCACCATTTGTTTGCCAAAAGTCATCACCGAGTTGCGAAAAATCACCCCGAAAGAAGAATCATCCTCCACCAAGACATGCAAGCTCGCACACAACCCAAAAAGCAAGGCAGTTTAACGGAAGAAAAACGTAGAATTATTGGACCATTCTCCATATAGTCCCGATCCAAGTCCTAACGATTACTTCACTTTCCCGAAAATTAAAAAACAGACTGCATGGTCGAAGGTTCCAGTCACCAGAAGAAGCAGTTGACGCATTCAAAAACGCCGTTTTGGATCTGCCAGCAAACGAGTGGAATAAGTGCTCCGAAAATTGGTTCGAGCGCATGCAGATGTGTATTAATCTTCATGGAGAATACTTCCAACAACAATAAAGTCATTGAAAACTACCTACCGTGTTTTTTATTTCCATATGCAAAACTTAAAAGACATTCCTCGTAGTTCTGTCTCGCAATGGTTGACTGCAATAAATGTAACAAATGTGAGAGGTCCCGCACGAAAATAAGCAAATGAAGGACCAACACGCCAAGGAGTATCAGTCGCCTTAGAACCCTGCATGACCAGCTCCAAGTCTGACGATTCGTTTATAAAATTTGTGTTTTTAGTTCTTCTTCTTCTACGCTACTAGCGAGAGAGTATCGCAATCGCATTTTTTTCCCAAAATGAGATATTAAGTGTTTTGGATATTATATAACATCTACAAATGGTATGTTTTTGAAAATTGGTCCAGTGGC